>CM053026.1:238254945-238303386 GCA_028564925.1 Lithobates sylvaticus
CAGAGCGTGCAGAGCCAAGAACACAGGGCAGGCAGGCTCTGTTTCTAGTGGACGTGGCCGTGGCGTGGACGTGGTCGTGCATCGTCATCAGCACGTGGCCATGGGACACGCTTGTCTTTGTTTTCGGCAGCTTGACATGTGGAGCCGCATCATGCCGAAGGCTTGGTAGAATGGATGACCAAGCCCTCCTCATCCTCTCTCACCCAGGCTCAGGGTACTGGCAGAGCAGCTGCCAACGCGTACTCAATGGCATCATCAGCCACACCCTTCCCTAGACCCACCATGTCCTCCTGAGGAGTCCCCCCGAACTCTTTGAGCACAGTGTTGGGTACATGCTCCAGGAGGATGCCCAACGATTTGAAGGCTCGGATGATGATACCCAGCTTGAGGAATCTGGCAGTACTGTTCCACCAGCTGCAGCTTACTGCCAGGTTTGCTCTAGTGGTGAAGAGGGAGGGGATGATGAGGTCACTGACTCCACGTGGGTGCCTGAAGGGAGAGAGGAGGAGGAGGAGGACGAGGAGGAGGAGGATGCGGCGTCACATGTCCAAGAGGCAGGATGCCCCCTGGAGGCCAGCTAGAGGCCAGCACAGCAACTGTACAACACCGCAGAGCTCCGCCTGTGCAGGGCGCTGCCTCTGCACGTTATCAGAAAAGTTCTTTGGTGTGGGCCTTTTTTGAGACGAGTGCATCAGATCGCACCACTGCTATTTGCAATATTTGTCTCAAGCGAATCTCGCGTGGCCAAAACATCAGCCGCTTGGGCACCACAAGCATGACCAGACATATGTCGACCTGCCATGCAGCTCGTTGGCAGGCACACATAAAAGACCCACACCAAAGAACTAAGCGGACCTCTCCTTGCTCTCATCAGCTGGGATCTCCATCCCACTACACCTTCAGTCCTCTCTGAAAGCTGCTCTGAGAGGACTGAAGGTGTTGAATTAGGTGTGTCACAACCAAGTACTTGCAGTACACCGACGTCCGATTGCAGCAGGCAAATTTCCCTGCCCCAGCTGCTGGACCGTAGAAAGAAGTACACTCCCAGCCATCCACATGCCCAGCGGTTGAAATGCTAGCTTGGCTAAATTGCTAGCACTTCAACTGCTGCCTTTTCAGTTGGTAGACTCGGCCCCCTTCCGTGAGTTTGTTCAATGTGCGGTTCCTCAGTGGCAGGTTCCCAAACGCCACTTTTTCTCACGGAAGGGCGATTCCGTCTCTCTACCGGCATGTGGAAGGCAATGTCCATGCCTCGCTGGACAGGGCGGTCAGCGGTAAGGTGCATATTACCGCTGACTCATGGTCCAGCAGGCATGGACAGGGACGGTACCTTTCTTTCACGGCCCATTGGGTCACTCTATTGGCAGCTGGGAGGGATGCAGGACAAGGTGCAGTAGTGTTGGAGGTTGTTCCGCCACCACGCCTCCAAAACGCTACTACTGCTACTGGTTGTGACACACCTCTCTCCTCCACCCCCTCCTCTTCTTCTTCCTCCAGTGCTCTGTCCTTGGAACCAGCGGTGCTCCGTAGGCGTACAAGGGGCTACGCAAGTACGCAGGCAAAAGATGCCATGCCGTGCTTGCGCTGGTGTGTTTGGGGGACAGGAGCCACACTGGGCCAGTGGTTCTGGCAGCTCTGCAGGGGCAGGCCGAGAGGTGGTTGACGCCACGTCAGCTTAAGCCAGGAATGGTCGTTTCTGACAATGGCACCAACCTCCTCTCCGCCCTGCGACAGGGGCAGCTCACCCATGTGCCCTGCATGGCTCACGTCCTCAACCTGGTGTGCAGCGGTTCTTGGGCAGGTTCCCAGGCTTACAGGATGTCCTGAGGCAGGCCAGGAAAGTCTGTGTGCATTTTCCGCCGATCTTATAATGCCAGTGCTCGGCTGACTGAGCTGCAAAAGGAGCTGAACCTGCCCAAGAACCGCCTAATATGTGACATGCCCACCAGGTGGAACTCAACGTTGGCCATGCTGCAGCGACTGCACACGCAGCAGAGGGCCATCAATGAGTACCTTTGCGACTACGGCACCAGGACAGGGTCAGGGAGCTTGGATTTTTTTCCCCACGTCAGTGGAGCATGATCAGGGATGCATGCACTGTCCTCTCACCATTTGAGGAGGCCACGAGGATGGTGAGCAGTGACAGTGCATGCATCAGTGACACTGTCCCTCTTGTCCACCTGTTGGAGCATACGCTGCGTGGGATAATGGACAGGGCACTTGAGGCAGAACAGAGGCAGGAAGAGGAGGACTTCCTTGCCTCTCAGGCCCCCTTTATCCGGACAGTGTTCCTTCTGTCCCACCCATCACACAGGAAGAGGATGAGGAGGAGGAGGAGGAGGAGGATTGTGTGAGCATGGAGGTGGAGCCTGGCACTCAGCATCAGCAGCAGCAGTCTTTTAGGGATGATGTACAGTCCCAACAAACCAGTGGACTTGTACGTGGCTGGGAGGAGGTGGCTGGCGATCATGTCATCTCAGTGACCCAGAAGACTCCGGACCGAATGCCTCAGCTAACCTACGCTGCATGGCCTCCCTGATCCTGCAAAGCCTGCGGAAGGATCCTCGTGTACTTCGGATCAAGGAGAGGGACCATTATGGCTGGCCACTCTCCTTGATCCGCGGTACAAGGGTAAGGTTGCGGACCTTATCTTGCCGTCGCAGAGGGAGCAGAGGATGAGACATCTCAGGAGGCCTTGCAGAAAGGTCTGTGCAACGCGTTCCCAGAAACTGGGAGGTTACAAACTCCTGTCCTGGGCGACGAGTTGCTGAGGCTTCGGTCAGTAGCAGAAGGAGCGGTGGGGAAGGTGGACGTCTGACCGATGCGTTCAGACAATTTTTTAGTCCGCAGCCCCAAGGTATGATCGGTTCCAGCAACCATCGCCAGCGTCTGATATACATGGTGCAGAATACCTTGGGGCAAGGTCAGACTTGGACACCTTTCCCACCGAAAATCCTCTGGCTTACTGGGTCCTGAGGATGGATCACTGGCAGAGCTTGCACAGTATGCAATTGAGCTACTGGCCTGTCCTGCCTCAGCGTTCTTTCCGAACGCACATTCAGTGCTGCTGGAGGATTTGTCACCGATCATAGGGTGCGCCTGTCCACCGCCTCGGTTGATCGACTGACCTTCATCAAAATGAATCAGTCTTGGATCACCACCAGCTACCAGGCACCTGAGGCGGATATAACCGAATCATTTTTAATGTCACATCCCTTCAAGACTGCCTATGCTGATGCTGAGTGACTGTCCTCTTATGTTCACTGACTATCCTCTTCCTCCTCCTCAATGATCCATGCCACCACACCAGTGCCTAAGGCACAATTTTTTCAGCCCCTGTTTAACAGGGGCATGTACATACAATTTTTATAAAAAAATGCTTCGCAACACGTGTGACTGCTGTGCTCCAAGTACAGTATCTGTGAGGGGTTGCAGTGTTGTGGCACCAGCACCAGTGCCTAAGGCACAATTTTTTCAGCCCTGTTTAACAGGGGCGTGTACATACAATTTTTATAAAAAAATGCTTCGCAACACGTGTGACTGCTGTGCTCCAAGTACAGTATCTGTGAGGGGTTGCAGTGTTGTGGCACCAGCACCAGTGCCTAAGGCACAATTTTTCAGCCCCTGTTTAACAGGGGCGTGTACATACAATTTTTATAAAAAAATGCTTCGCAACACGTGTGACTGCTGTGCTCCAAGTACAGTATCTGTGAGGGGTTGCAGTGTTGTGGCACCAGCACCAGTGCCTAAGGCACAATTTTTCAGCCCCTGTTTAACAGGGGCGGGTAATTACAAATCTTGATCTAATAGTTCACAGCAGGGCCCATTCCTGCGCCCACCAAGAGTAACTATGAGGGCCTACAGTCTTGTGGCAACACCGTCCACCACCACCGCCAAAGGCCCCAATTTTTCTGCCCTGTTCATCAGGTGCTTGCAATTACAAATCTTGATCTAATAACTCACAGCAGGGCCCATTCCTGTGCCCACCAAGAGTAACTGTGAGAGCTTACAGTCTTGTGGCAACACCGTCCACCACCACCACCACCACCCCCAATTTTTCTGCCCTGTTCAACAGGTGCATGCAATTACAAATCTTGATCTATTAACTCACAGCAGGGCCCATTCCTGTGCCCACCAGTCTTGTGGCTACACCAACATCTAATAGGGCAAATTTCTGCAGAGTATATACGCCAGGCCCCTAATTTCAAACATCCAACTTACAAACGACTCCTACTTGCAAATGGAAAGAGAAAACAGGAAGTGAGAGGAAATCTACCCCTAGGAAGGGAAATTCTATCCTGTTAGATTTAATTTGGAAAAAGGTATCTCCTCTCTACTGATACTTTATCACCAATCCTTGTTTCAATTAAAACCCCACTTTTTCCAAAAACATTTGTCACTGGGACGGAAAGTGAGGTGACATGTTCTGAACAGATGTGCAAAGACAGCAAATGTTACAGGGGTGATAACCCTCCCTATGTTCTCCAAAAAGCTTAAAAATAGATTTTTTGGGGATGGAGCTACACTTCATAATGTACCTGTTCAGATTCTACTTAAGAACAAACCTAAAGCCGCAAGGGGTTTTAAATGGCTTCTTTTTTTCTTTACAAATGTCATTTTGTGCAAGGACAGTTCTAAACACGGGAAACACATGCCACTTCACAGGCATACTTTAGACACCCCCCAGGGACCATATTTAAAGGAAAATTTCACTTTTTTTTTTTTTCACTTTATGCATCATTAAAATGACTGCTCCCGAAAAAACGTTAGTTTTTAAAAGTTCTTTTTGCATTGATATATGTCCCCTGGGGCAGGACCCGGGTCCCCAAACCTGTTTTATGACATTAACATGCATATTGGCCGTTGTAATTAGCACTTTTGATTTTGAACGTTCGCGTCCATTATAACGTATAGGGTTCGAAAATTCGCGCGAACTTTCGGTCCGTTCGAAGGTTCTGGTGCGAACCGAACCCGGGGTGGTGTTCGGCTCATCCCTACTGTTGAGTAGTTTCGTATGAATGTTCACACAAGCACTTGCTCAAAAGTGTATGGCCTACTTAAGTCTTTAGAATAGGAATATTACACACTCAAGAACAATGATATAATATCAACCATTTCCAAATCTGCTTTTAGTGTGGTGTGGCCAGACTAATTAAAGATGATTGCTGGTTAGTCATTGCATTGCACATGCTTATCATAAAATGTCCTGGTAGTATATTTATTATAATGATAAAAAACAATGACATTGAATGTTCAAAAAACAGCCAATTCACTCTTACTATAAGGCTTCATGTACACTGAAGTTGCTAAACTCATGTTTAGGAGCAGTTGGGCTTTTTTTCAGCAGCCCTTGAACTCTCCTCCACGTTATCTTATGTGCACATGTACACTCAGTCGTTTATAGTAGTTTAGAGGCAGTTTACTGACGTTTTTTTGGAAAGCAGATAAATCGAGTTCAGGACAGTCGTTTACCAGCATTTCAAACGCCAAATGCTTGTAACTGAAGTCACAAGGGGCAGAGTCTCACAGTGACATCACCGGATGTGCACGACCCCATGGCTATATCAGAACCGGCAGAGAGTGGAGCTGGCAAAAAGACAGGAGACAGCGTCAGAGGAGGACTGGGTTGGTGGCAGAAAAGACTGCATCGGTAGAGAAGACAGCACCGGAAACGCCTGGAGGAAGAAGACCAGAAGAAGATTTTTATTAAAGAACTTGTCAAAACCATCTATTGTTTTTGTTTACACTACACTACACATTCACTTTTTTGGGGTGAATGGGTAGGGGTACAATGTACCCCATATTCATTCACATAGGGGGCCTCCAGATTCAGAAAACCCTTCTGCCCGCAGACCCCCACAACCACCGCTCCCAGGGTTGTTGGGAAGAGGCACCCTGTCCCCATCAACATGGGGACAAGGTGCTTTGGGGTGGGGGAGGGTATGCTTTTTTTGACATGGGGTTCCCCTCAAAATCCAGACGGGGGACCCCACGCATTTTTTTTCCATTTGGTGTGGGGTTCCCTTTCAAGATCCATACCAGACTCAAAGGGCCTGGTATGGATCCTGGGGGGTGAACCCATGCCATTTTTTTTGTTGGTGTAGGGTTCCCCTTTAAGATTCTCTGAGCACAAGACAATGATGATGACCCAAATTGGATGCGACTTCCATTTAAATCAATGGACTGAAAGTTGGATCAGTTAAGACGTCTCTCATGGAGAACCATTGATTTTGAATAGAGGCAGAGAAACGCTGCTAAAAGCTAAGGTGGCTAAACATGAATTAACATCAATGCAAAAAGCTACTAAAAACGTGTTTTTACAGCCGCTTTTTCCTGGCGTTGGTAATGGCTTTGCAGCTCATTTTTTCGAACGCCTGTGTGTTTGAAGTCTAAAACTATCTTTGAATTTGTTGCTTTTGGTTACTATGGTTATTTCTGTTACCATATAATGTAAGCCATTATTTTTATAGTTAAAGTGGAACTTCAGTCATTTTTTTCATCTTTCCATCTATTAATTCCTCTGCCTTTGTTTTAACTTTGGATAGTAAAACATTTTTTTTCTTATCAATGTGTGATTATTTTACAAAAACCTTGGTGTTGTGTATAGTTTCTTATGTAAGGGTCTGGTATGGATGTACATGGGGGTAGCCATATTTGCTAACTTTACTCATTACATATGCAGGTTTTGCTTTCTGTTTTGTAGTACTACACAATAGACTTCTTCCCTGATTCTTCTCACATTGCAAGTCTATAGCTGATCATACAGTGACAGATTTTTTTTGTACAGGCTGTGGGGTGAATAAAAGACATCTAACAGATACCTCAATCCACACTAAACTGTACAGATTTATGAATCTCCCGCTGTGGCTAATGTACTCTAATAGGCGGGATCACCGGCTGTTAGAATACTGCAACAGTGCTTGCAACTGATTGGTTCTTATAACATCCAGTGACATGAACTTAAAGTATATCTCAAACAATCTTATCAGCTTACCAACACCCCTCTATGTCATAAGGATGAGGAGAGGGAGAGGTGTTCCTAGTCCAAATCGGGCAAGCAGCCTAGGGTGATAATGCTTTTTCTTCATATATACTATACAGTGAGTAAGCAAATCACTCCATGACAGGAAGTTTTGTTACTGGCAGGATCACCAGGTGAAAAAAGAAAAAAACCTGAATCATTGCAGCCACCACATCCAAGGATTGGTAAGCTGTAAAAATTTACATTTTTGTTTTAGGCCTCTTTTAGACTTGCTTTGTTGTCTGAGTCACAATTTGCTTTCAGATTGCGCTTCAGACAGCAATAAACAGGCGGTGATGAAGCGCTGTATGGCCTTCTCACCTCCTGTTTTAACCGCATTGGCTCCTGCTGCTGTCAATCAAATCCTCTGATGAGGGAGTGGGGGGGCTGGTCAAAACCCAACTGTCTGTGTGTGTGGATGCAGGCAGTGGGGCTTGGGAGTGAGCCCACATGAGTAACCCCCTATCAAGCGGTTTACTAGGGGGGTAAGAGGAGCCCAGAGTGTTGGCCGGGGACCCCAGAAGAGGAGGATCGGGACTGCTCTGTGCAAAACCATTGCAGGTTAGTATAACGTGCTTGTTATTCGAAAAAAAAAATAGGTGTACAATCACTTTAAATACGTTAAGATTTACTTTGGAAAGTGAATATTCACTTAGATTGTTAAACATGGTGAAACCTTGTCCACGAAAGTTACCCAATGCAAGCAAAATTCCAGATTTTTTATTTCTCTTGTACATGAGTGGTTATTCAAATTGAACACATGTGCGTCCAGCAATTTGTCAAGGGAACGTTTGGTTTGCCAAGTGGACCACCTGTACTCTCTTAGTAAATCAACCTCAATAAATGGTGCTCAAGTTGCAGGGTGCATGTTCAGGATCATGCCATATCCAGGGACTTCCTTGTTATCTCTTTCATTTTAAAAATGTGTTGTGATCGTTCATACATTGCTTATTATAGAATTATGTAGCATGAATGGGTTTATATTAAAAAGCATGTATGGGATTTCATCCTAATAAGTGACCCAGGTTTCCGGCATGAAAATCCATAAAAGTCAATGTGGAGAGGGTGAAATACAGTCCATTGTAAAAGCTTTTCTTGTTGTTCTGAAACATAAGATTAAGTGGAAGCTTACAATCAAAGAAAAGCAGAGAGTATTACTGATTCCTGCAGTGAGAGATACAGTTCTTTGTGTGTTTAATCTCATTTAAAGAGTGCAGCCTCTACCCTGGTTTTCTATTGGAACATCCTCATTGGCAGTGCTTTATATTAGCTTGCTGGATGTGAAATGGAGAATCAATTAAGCCCAGGGACTAAACAGAAGACAGGAAGAAAACATATGTCCACAGCATGATGAGGAAAGCAAGCTTTTACCTAGAAAACATGCTTATGTGCCGTTCAGCACAAAACAAGAACAAAGAAAATGGTTCTAGTCTCAGTTTATAGAATAATATGCAGCTCTTAGTATTTGGGGGACCCTATTTTAGGTACTATTGGGGTTCAGTAGCATTTATGAGATGCAATCAAAGTTGAGATGTGTAAGGACTGACATATATGCAGAGCATTTAAAATGTAAAACTATCCAACTGACAGTAGTTTAAATTAAAATAATTTGTGGTTCATGCTTACATGACCCTTGTGACTGTGTAGCCGGTGTATGCCTGAGCAGTTTGTTCTGTTGACCTGTGTTTTCTCTTTCTCTTTAAGTCTATGGGGACCTCCTCAACATCTTCGAAACACATCTTAACTGCATATCCATTAATTTGTGTTAATGTCTAATGTGATTTTAGATTAAGGAATGCTGATGCTGTGTTCTGCTTTGGTTGCTTAAGATATCAACGTCTACGCCTCCCTACAACATATGACGGTGTCATACAACAAGTGGTTGCAAATTCAGAAGGTTTTTTTTATACCTTAATGCATTCTTTGCATTAAAGTAAAAAACCTTTTGTGCTCAGCTCCCCCCAGCCCCCTATATACTTACCTGAGCCTGATCTCGATCCAGTGGTGTGCCTGGGAGTAGCTGCGCTCCCCCTGTCTCGCTTCTGCTCCTCACTGGATATGAAGGCAGTAGTGGGACCTGCCCAGAACCCAGAACACTCATGTAAAAGGGTTAAAACCAGGATACATTATTCCATCTGAATCGCTCAACCTTTCCCTAGGGATATACTTAGCCACTCACTGAATTGTCTGGCTGCAATGAATTCCGATACTCAGCTCTCCTGCACTCAGCATGATGGCATCATCTGGAAACTTTGCCTTACGCGTTGTGGCCTAAGGGATTTTGTCAGAGGCTCCCCAATGATGCAGAGAGGGGCCCATATGATGACAACAATGCCAATCTCTGCAACATTACACTGTGAGTAAAAGGTCTCTGTGGTGACACCCCCTCAGGAGATGGGTCCATAACACCCTGCATTTACAGGATCTCTCCAGTCCAATGCTGGACATCATTAAGTCCAGAAGTCTGAAGACATCTTGTGAAGAAAAAGTATTTTGTGGGCGACAGCTATGGATTGAAAGTGAATATTGTAGTCAGAACTGATTTTCTTATATATTGCACCTGCTGGAGGTCTGTTTAAAAGAAACATTTTTCCCGGAGCTGGACTTTAAGTGGTATGCAAAATAGTAAAAGAAAAAACTTTTTTTTTAAATGGTGTGAAACTCTTGATGTACACTTCAAACGTTGTATCTCTAGTTAGTTTTCAAGGTATGCGTTCTTCTTGAGGCATATACATTTTTCTTTTATTACTTTCTCCTAGTGGAATGAGAAAAAATATGAGTTAAAAGATTGATGTTAGGTCAGCAAATAATAAAAATATTTTTGAGTAGGTAAGAAGGAAACGTCATTCAAGTGATGAACGAGGAAGTGTTCTTCTGTATCATTAACCGTTGCAATCATTTACAGCACCGCTGCTCAGGATGATGTTGTAATTGAACAAGAGAACATAAATAATGTTTTGGAATGGAACAGAAATGATAGAGAACTGATATATTAAGTGAATGATTTGAACTGCAGTGGTTATTATCAGAGACTTAATGTTGTGTCATTTACGCCCCTGAATAAAGATTTGTGAACAAAGAAGACAGCCATTTTTAATCATTGCAAGATTGGAATTGGAGTCTTCTGCTCAGTTTATTGCAGATGGGAGAGGTTAGGGAATTAGGGCATGTGAGGTTTGCAGAGGCAGCAATTAAAAGAATGTACAGGTGAAAAGCACATACTGATTAACCAACGCAAAGCCTCTAAATAAGGCAGAAGTCACAACTGAAAATATACCTAGGGTTGTAACAATTTAAATGTAAACCACAGTTTCATTAATCATGTCATGTCAGTGCTATAAAAGCCATTTTATAATGAATGGCTCGAAAATCATAGCATTTTGGTCTGCAAACAGATATGATCCTCTATAACTGAATACAGGGTTTCCCAGTATCCTCTTTGCTTTTCCCATAGGACTTCATAGAGCTTAGAGTGTAACTGCACCTTTGGTAGTAGGATAGTAAGATTTTTACACCATCTACCAAATTGAACAAATAACCAACATTAAGCTGGCCTACACTAGTAGAATCTTGTTTGGAAAGTATTTTCGAACAACATTCGTCAAGCTGTCGAATGTGCTCTTAATTTTTGTACAAAATGATGTGATCAGTTGCCCTATATGTACAGCCTATAGTATAGTAAATCTTTACATTCTGGTGTCAGCAGTTTCTGTTTTTTTTGTTTTTTCAAACATGAGTAAAAAAAACACTGCATACTAGCACATTATGTGAGACTTATTTTAAAACGAAGCCCTCCAGCTGTCACCTCTGACAGGGCTTCCATCTTCACCCGGTCTTCGTTCTGAGTTTGCGGGCTCTGGTCCTTTGAGTGGCCAAGCCGTGATGATAACTGCGTGCATGTGTGTGGGAGTCACAGTTTGTGGCACAGAGCTCTGAAGGAATGGCACGGGTATGCCGTTCATTCAGAGCGCATGTGCTGTGATGTCATCGGGTGCTACACAAGTAAATATCTCCTAAATGGTGCATGTTAAGAGATATTTACAGTGCCTACAGGTAAGCCTTATTATAGGCTTACCTGTAGGTACTACCACTTTAATGCATGACCTCTGTCTGTAGTCTGAGAACCATAGCTTCCTGTGAATAAACTACATATCCCACAATCCCTGGGTTACTTAGTTTAGTATTCTACAGGTGAAAACTGCATAACAGCTAGATATGAAACAAACACAAGTAGGCAGATAAATGAAGGGAAGAAATGGTCATCCACATCACCGTGATGGAAGAAAGACCAACAAGGGAGCACAGGCAAGGTAAGTGTAAGGGGTCGGGGAAGTTCCTTTGCAGAGATTCTTCACTTTGCACTGCATTGACAACGTGTCTCTTTAAATGTTCTCAGTAAACCTCTTGAAGCCTCATTATGCATAGCAACAACAAATTAAACCGCAGAATCGCCTTCATTGAAGGTCGTGTTAATGAGTGCATGAACCCATATAGGTAAGCTGCTCATTAAATCTTAGTTATAGGGTATAGTTTTCCTCATAGTAACATAAAGGGGTTGTTCTAACTGACCATATAGCCGTATATGACACTTTCTCCAAACAGCAGCAATTATTCATTCCTTTTACAATTCCGCTTGTCTGAACTTTCTGGATAACAAGTTTCCAGATGCATTAATGGATCATGTTTAGTTCCAAAGTAATGTGTATTTGTCAGTAAAAAGTGTGCGTTGAAGCAGCATAAGAGATACCACTCTAGAGGTTATTTATGCTACTACCATCAAACTGTAAAATCCTGACCTTTATCAATGCTGGTAAAATGGCCAGTCTTCTGAGACGAAAATGTTAGTGTTATAAACCAAACAAATTGACCCTTCATAAAGTTGCCCTTTTGCACAGGTGCCTAACATTTAACAATTGAACCCTTAGTGACCCAGAAGTAAATTTAATTTTCCATGTGTTTCACAATGGCTTTGAGCCATTCTATAATTTAGCAAGCTGTGCACCATGTAAGATATATTTATATCCTATATGTAAAATGTGGACTGTGCAACAACCTCTAGGATATACACTGCAGGAAACCTGAGTGCATCCATATGTTTCATATGAGCAAAATATGCAACCCGAGGCAGATAGCACCTGCTTAAATGTAATTAGCACAGTTGATATGACTAATTAGAACAGTGAAAATTGCAAAAGTTGGCAAAGGCCATCTTTCTGTGGGGTCTAAAGGGGCATCTATGTACTCATTTTACATTTTTTTATTGTTGTTATAAATCATAAAAGTAAAGAAAGTCCAGGTGAAATAAGCAGCTGTAATTCAGATGGCCGTAGGGGGGCTTTAAAACGCAAATTATATATATATATATATATATATATATATATATATATATATCAGAAGAATAGAAAATGGTAGAATAGTAAGGAACATCCTTGTTGTAGAAGTTCTTACACCCTGTGTCCATTGCTAGTCACATAAATCGTGTGGAAGGACTTTGTTCCTGTCTAATTTGTATGTCCAGTGGAAGCCTGGGCCTGGGTCTGATATGGTGATCACTATGTTCTCTGTGGTCACTATCCCTTTCTTTAATTAGCTTGAGATGTATAATTTTCAGTACATTGAGAACTCTGTTATGAAATTCTACATAGTGGAGAGAGAGGAAAAGGCCAACTAAGGGGCCACTGGACACATGAAGAGACTTGATGCAGGCCAACTTTGGTTGGGGGGAAGGAGCATAGTGAACACAGAAAAAGAAACCGCTAACACGGGAGAGAAGGAGCATAGTGAGCACAGAAGAAGAAACTGCTAACACCAGAGAGAAGGAGCATAGTGAGCACAGAAGAAGAAACTGCTAACACCAGAGAGAAGGAGCATAGTGAGCACAGAAGAAGAAACTGCTAACACCGGAGAGAAGGAGCATAGTGAGCACAGAAGAAGAAAATGGTAAAATCGGAGAGAAGGAGCATAGTAACCACAGAAGAAGAAACTGTTAACACCGGAGAGAAGGAGCATAGTGAGCACAGAGGAAGAAACTGCTAAAACCGGAAACAAGGAGCATAGTGAGCACAGAAGAAATAGAATCAATACTACTATAGAGAAGATGAATAGTGAGCACAGAAGAAAAAGAAACCAATAACACTGGGGGAAAAGGAGCACAGAAGAAGAAGAAACTGCTAACACCGGAGAGAAGTAGCATAGTGCGCACAGAAGAAGAAGAAACCGGTAATACTAGAGAGAAGATGAATAGTGAGCACAGAAGAAGAAACCAACAGCACCGGGGGAGAAGGAGCACAGAAGAAGAAGACTCTGCTAACATCCGAGAGAAGCATAGTGAGCACAGAAGAAGAGGAAACTGATAATACTAGAGAGAAGATGAATAGTGAGCACAGAAGAAGAAGAAAACAATAACACTGGGGGAAAATGAGCACAGAAGAAGAAGAAATTGCTAATATTCCGAGAGGAACATAGTGAGCACAGAAGAAGAAGAAACCAATAACACTGGGGGAAAAGGAGTACAGAAGAAGAAGACTCTGCTAACACCAGAGAAAAGGGGCATAGTGAGCACAGAAGAAGAAGAAACCGATAATACTAGAGAAGATGAATAGTGAACACAGAAGAAGAAGAAACCAATAACACTGGGGGAAAATGAACACAGAAGAAGAAGAAACTGCTAATATTCCGAGAGGAACATAGTGAGCACAGAAGAAGAAGAAACCAATAACACTGGGGCAAAATGAGCACAGAAGAAGAAGAAACTGCTAACACCGGAAAAAAGGGGCATAGTGAGCACAGAAGAAGAAGAAACCGATAATACTAGAGAGAAGATGAATAGTGAACACAGAAGAAGAAGAAACCAATAACACTGGGGGAAAATGAGCACAGAAGAAGAAACTGCTAATATTCCGAGAGGAACATAGTGAGCACAGAAGAAGAAGAAACCAATAACACTGGGGAAAAAGGAGCACAGAAGAAGAAGAAACTGCTAACACCAGAGAAAAGGGGAATAGTGAGCACATACGAAGAAGAAACCGATAACACTGGGGGAAAAGGAGCACAGAAGAAGAACCCGATAATACTAGGGAGAAGGAGAATAGTGAGCACAGAAGAAGAAGAAACAGATAATACTGGAGAGAAAGAGCACAGAAAAATAATTGATAACACTGGGTTAAAGAAGCATAGAGAGCACAGAAAAGAAGAAATGAATAACACTGGGGGAACGGAGCATAGAGAGCACAGAAGAAGAAGCTGATAACAATAGAGAGAAGGGGCATAGTGAGCACAGATAAGGAAGTGGCTGATAACTTAAAGAAGAAGGAGCATAATGAGCACAGAAAAAGAGACAGTGATATTACAGAGAAGAAAGGGGCACCGTGAGCATAGAAGGATACTCTGATAACATTGGGGTGAAAGAGCATAGTGAGCATAGAATAAGGAATCTAATGATAGTGGGGACAAAGAGTCGAGCAGTCACAGCAGAGGAGACCAGTGAAATAAGATGGAGAGAAATGGGACACTGAGAAACAGACTGGAGAAAAGGAACAGAGCAGGAGAGTGTGTGCACAGAAGAAAAAAATGGAGAAACAAATCTGGAGAAGAATGGCTGCACAGTGGGGTAACCAAGATGCCTGAAAGGGTAGCAGACAATCCAGAGATTTCCATGGACAAGGTAAAAGAATTTACCATGGCAAATGAGGCCTAAGAATAGGGAGGTAGGACACTGAGGAGGAGAACAGGACGGGAGGTGGTGCTTGCTCGTTCAGGATGTAAAGCTGCATGTGTGCCAAAATCCTTTAGTACCCTAATGGGGAATAGGATGTGTTTGTTTAATGTTATGCATTAAATATCTACTGCCTCTAGATCTACTCTATAGACACACATGCATATTTCATATCTGTATTATAACATGTGACATCTTGATTTTAATAAAGATCTGTCAACAAAGCGGTGAGATACAGTAAAATTTCAAATAGCAGACTTTTTTTTTTTTCCTTTAATTGAGGGTTTAGAGATTTGCATGACTGAAGAATTTGCCATAGAGGTTTCTGCAGACACATTTCTCGCCAGCTGTATAATCGACCTCTTTTTCATGAGCCACGTTCTCCTGAACACTGATAATCTTCATTGATTTGTTCAAACAGGCAGATGATTTAATTTTCCATCTGTGCAATCTTGTTTGAATGCTTCATTCCAACTGTTTTTTTTAAAAAAAAACTCTAAATCTACAGCTGTAACTGTTCATAAAAAAAGCATATTATGACTTACCTTCTAATATGTCAGTTTATTTGTTCACTTAGGCATCAGGATGAACAAGAAAATAAAATATTTTATCATACCATGTTTATGTAAAAAATATAAGATAGACTGCAGGGATGCAGACTGTAAATCCTAATATAACATCTGCATTTAGATTTTAGTACAGTGTAAAAAATATCTAAATGGATATGCATTTGGATATTTGGATTTTGAAAAATGTAAAACAGATGTATGTCACTGGCCTAATGATGTTCAGTAAAACAAACGGGTACCTTCTACCTTCTAACCTTTCAGCCTGGTATTAAATTTGACAATTATGCCTGTAATGCCTGTTTATCACGTACTGTCATGTATATTTTAGGTAGCAGTAATGCTAAACCAGAAAGTAGCAGAGAGATCTTACCATATAAAATATGCATTTTTGCTGATTGTTAAGCAGTTTGACTATAGTTTCACTTTAAGATCGACCTTGATTGACCTTGAATAAGATTGTTGATTGACCTCAAGATAACAAGAAATACAATCAGGTATAAACTGACGGTGAATTACTGAGTGTTCCCTGTACTGAAACAGCTTCTCTTTTCTGAAACGTTTTTAAGCAGTATTAAATCCAAAAACAAAAAAGTATTACATTGCAGTTCACCTGTTCTAGGTATGGTGGCTGCATTCATTTTTTTTTTTTTTATTATTATTTTTTTCCTTTTATCTTTACTCCTGGTGATCCAGACAATAATAATTCATTCACACGTGCAAAAAAAAAAAAAAAAAAACCCACTATGTTTAGATGTGTACAGTAGATAGTTTGTACACATCTATATACAGCACTACAGTAATCAATGAGCCCATACTCACAGCTGCATCTACATATGAAAAAGCGTGCCGTGTTTAGCTGCCTAAAAAAAAGTAGGACACAGCTGCAGATTGTACACTCGAAGATCCACAGAGTTTACGCTCGTACACACATAAATGGGCATAAATGCGTATAAATGTGCATAAACATGAGTAATCTAAGTGCATATTTTACGCAGGATCTTCTAGCGCTGCAAGCAAGAACCTTTCTTTCATGCAGAAACTATAGGGGGTTATTTACGAAAGGCAAATCCATTTTGCACTGCAAGTGCACTTGGAAGTGCAGTCGCTCTTAGGCTACTTTCACACCTAGGCGCTGGGTGCGCTGGCGACCTGTGTCCATCAATGCAGCCTCACCTGTGTCCATAAATGCTGCTTCACCTGTGTCCATCAATGCAGCTTCACCTGTGTCCATCAATGCAGCCTCACCTGTGTCCATAAATGCTGCTTCACCTGTGTCCATCAAAGCAGCCTGCCCGTGTCCTCCAATGGAGCTTGCCCATGCCCACCAATGCAGCCTGCCCATGCCCACCAATGCAGCATGCCCACAAATGCAGCCTGCCCATGCCCACCAATGCAGCATGCCCACCAATGCAACATGCCCATGTCCACCAATGCAGCATGCCCGTGCCCACCAATGTAGCCTGCCCGTGCCCACCAATAAGGCCTGCTGTGTCCACCAATAAGGCCTGCTCATGCCCACCAATGCAGCCTGCCTGTGCCCACCAATGCAGCCTGTCCGTGCCCACCAATGCAGTCTGCCCATGCCCACCAATGCAGCCTGCCTGTGTCCACCAATGCAGCATGCCTGTGCCCACCAATGCAGCATGCCTGTGTCCGCCATTCAGCCTACCTGTGCAGGGGAAGAGAGGTCAGATGATCAGAGCCCCGAGGAACATCACTTTCATTTCAATTGCTGTGTGTTCCCCGCCGCTCTCCGTCACATATAGCGCCGCCTCCTGGCCGTTAACTTTGATACACGTCACACGTCCCAGTTGGTCTGGGTGATCTGTCTATCAAAATCCCGGGACCAGGATGCGGGGCTGTGTGTGACAGTTAGTGCGGAGAAAACACAGCAATTGAAATTAAAGCTGTTCCTGTGATGTTCCCCACACTCTGATCATCTGGCCGGCTCTCTCTTCTCTCTTCCCCTCTGTGATTGCTGGAAGAAGGACTTCCATTCAATCCCATCTGCTGGCGGTGTTCGCCCCCCACCCCCTCTGCTCCCAGGCAGCCCATCCTCACCAGTCCTTATTTTCCACAAAAGGAATATTTGAGGGCTGGCTAAAGGATAAGTTCACCTTTGGGAACATGTTACATGTATCATGTTCCCTCTCATGCAGCTGCTCCTCGATCTCCCTCCCTCCCTGTGACAGTGGACCAGGGATCTTCTCCCCGCACCCGCTGTCATTATTTAAAAAGAGCACGGCCATGCGGGGCTCCACCCACATGGCTGTGTCATTCATTCACCGAGTTCTGGGAATAAATGAACTACAAGTCCCGACTTCCTTTGCAGCTGATGGCTTGTAGTTCTCAATGAACTACCGGGGCACTGTTGAGCGCTGTGGTAGTTCATCGATTCTTCCTGTCAGAGTCAACTGCTTGCCCATACAAAGTACAAGCAGAGGACTTACACTGACAGTCTGAAGGAGCCCTGCATTGCACCAGCGATCTGCTGATTGTGGATGCAATGCTTTCCAACAACAGCAAAAATTGTAAACACCCATTTTTTTATGTGCAAATAATGTGCATTTGTTCATTTTTTTTAAAGGTAAACCTACCCTTTAATAATCTGAATGTTTCAATCAGTGTATTCTCATAAGGAAAACAAAGTTGGAGTAAACTATTTTTCTGCAATGCAGCATTCCTTTTTTTCCAACTCTCCAAACTATATTATGGGCATGAAACTAAGAGAGAATGGCGTTTCTTGTTTTATGTTAGTATTACTGAAAGATTTTTGCACAAATTCAGCTTTAAACCTTTATGTCCCATGCACCACCCTCTTCCCTGATTATCCCAGTCTTTTCCACCATGGCTGCTTCTTCCACAGATGTCTTATCTGGGTTTTTTGCATGTTGTCACACTGACAGTTCCTGAGGGCCAGTACATTGTTTGCGCAGGGTTCATCCTGTGAAGTTCTAGTACCCAATTCACTTAGACCCCTTTCACATGGACACTGATCGGGTCCACCTGTCAGTTTTTAAGGCAGACCCGATCAGACCCTCCATTGCTCTCTATAGAGCGGCGAATATCAATGTACATGTGTCCATTGACACCCACCGACATCCAATCCGATCCTATCTGCTAATAACAGACGGATGGGTATCTGTACCCCATCCCTCTGGTGGATTGGATGACAGTCAGATTGAAACAGACAGGCGGTCAGTTTCCATCTGACCATCCATAGAGGAAAGTGGGCTGTGTCCTTGCCCACTCAGCATCAGCAGAGCAGACATGGATCAGCAGAGAGTTTCCCCCACTGAGCAAACGGATCTGCTGCTGGACTCCGCCTGTCTGAAAAGGGCCTTACTGTTACCCATACCGTTACCCACACATTTTCTTGGCCACTTATCTTTACAGCATACTCACTTGGTATGAACAAATCTACAAAGATTGTTCCCTGGATGTTTGCTGAACCCAGCAGGGACCATATAAAAACAAAGGCATGGGTAGTAGAGCACTACCATGGGGAACATGCACCAAAGCAAACAGTGGGGGAGATTCACTAAAACCGGTGCACACAGAATTTGGTGCAGCAGTGTAGAGCAACCAATCGGGTTATAGGTTTTATTATTAAAGTTTAATTTAACAAGCTGAAGTTAGAAGCTGATTGGTTACTATGCACATGTGCACCAGACTCTGTTGGCACCAGTTTTAGTAAATCTCCCACATTTTCATATGAAAAATAAAGTTCAGCGGGGAAGGGAATATAATGTGGCTGAAAGGGGATGCCTTAAATCTGCACGATCCACACTGATCTACGCTATATGCCCCATCCATTACTATATGTTGCCCCTTCTGTCTCCCCAACCCCAAAATACATTCATTATAACAGTTCATCCTGTAAAAAATGAGTAATCGTTTGATAGTTTTATTTGGAAGGCAACCTGTTTACACTGCCTGGACCTTTGTTAGAAAATAAAAGTAATCAGGCTTAACCTGTTAATGAAAACAATGTTAATTAAAACATTGCTAGATGATGAATAATGTATATGTCCTGTGTTTCCTTTGTAATAGAGAAGAATTCTTACAGCCTGAAGGTATCATTATTGCTTTTGTTTTTTGGAGAGCTAGATTTCTCCATTAACAATATCTGCAATGCATCGAATATAGAAGGAAGAACATGTTGTTTTGAAACAAATTCCAGTCTAGCAGAATCTACTGTGATTTACCCATTACAAAAGTCATACAAATTGATGGGCTACATTCGCTACAATATAAAGATTATTTGCCATCACAGCTGTTTTTTCACCCAATGGGCACTGAAAATAACAGCATGGGTGAAAATAATGGCATAAAACATTGCTTTACAGTTTAGTAAATTAAACTTTCCAGCCTTTAGGTGGAAATGATTTTGTGCCTAAAAAGGCCTAATTCTAATGCATTTCAACACTCATCCTTTTCTTTTGTATCAATCTAGATTTCAATCCAAAACCTTACAAGAATCTCCAAAGGCCATTATTTGGACTATTATTATGCTAAGATCCGTTGACCTTTTATGTGATGTTTCCATATACCAGGACAATGTTGAAGTGCCCAAAGCTATATTAAAATGTGCCTTAAAGTATATGTTAACTCTCACCTTTTAAAACAACTAATTAAATGTAAAATAGAAATGAAAGTCAAAAATTATATATATATACAGGCATACCCCACTTTTAAGTACACAATGGGGTTTATTTACTAAAGCTGGAAAGTGCAAAATCAGGCTCACTTCTGCATAGAAACCAATCAGCTTCCAGGTTGTATTACCAAAGCTTAATTTAACAAGCTAGGGTTAGAAGCTTATTGGTTTCTATGCAGAAATTGGTCTGATTTTGCACTTTTCAGCTTTAGTAAATAAATCCCATTGTGTACTTAAAAGCGGGGTACTTTTTAACATTATCTTATAAAAGATCACATGACCTCTGTTCTCAGCTTGCTTAGGCCGGCTTCACACTGGGGCGGTGCGGGCGGCGATGGTAAAGCAGCGCTATATTTAGCGCTGCTTTACCATCGTTTTAGCCGCGGTATGCGGCCGCTAGCGGGGTCGTTTTAACCCCCGCTAGAGGCCGAAAAAGGGTTAAAAACCTCCGCAAAGCGCCGCAAAGCGGCGCTTTGCTGGCGGTATCCCCGCGGTGTCCCCATTGATTTCAATGGGTAGGAGCGGTATAGGAGCGGTGAATACACTGCTCCTTCACCGCTCCAAAGATGCTGCTAGCAGGACTTTTTTTACCGCCCTGCTAGCGCACCGCTCCAGTGTGAAAGCCCTCAGGGCTTTCACACTGGAGACACAGCAGCAGCTGTTTCGGGTCGGTTTGCAGTCGCTATTTTTAGCGCAATAGCGCCTGCAAACCGCCCCAGTGTGATAGCAGCCTTAAGGAGCTTAGAAAGCGAGGGTGGACAAACAGAAGATCACTGATCATCCCATCCTGCCAATGATTATCTCTGCAAGGAGGGCGTGTCAGCACAAGTGTGACCATTGCAAGACAGACAGGCTGTGCTACCAGCACAGTCAGAGAACTGACCATACTGGGATGGATGTGCTGCTATGCCCAGCATGGTCAGCGTGAAATTGTAAAGTAGGGGGACTGGCAGGAACACCAGGTATTTCACACAAAGGAAGCAATACAAAGAGAACAGGATATTTATTATTATTATTATTATTATACAGGATTTATATAGCGCCGACAGTTTACGCAGTGCTTTACAACATTGGGGCAGACAGTACAATTACAATACAATTAAATACAGGGGGGAATCAGAGAGCCCCGCCCGTTAGAGCTTACAATCTAGGATTAGTATATAGTGTTTTTTTATTTATTATGTTTACTGATTTAACATGGTCAGCATAAAGACGTCTATTTGTAATCAGGTAAGCATAAAAATAATGAATTTCAATATTTATACAGTATTCCTGTATACCACATGTAGGCAGAAAGTGCCTTAGTCATGGTATATGGCAGTGATGACGAACCTTGGCACTCCAGATGTTTTGGAACTACATTTCCCATGATGCTCATGCACTCTGCAGTGTAGTTGAGCATCATGGGAAATGTAGTTCCAAAACATCTGGGGTGCCCTGGTATATGGTCTCTTAAAGTTTTCTTACAGTTGGTATCTAAAAAATAGACTACAATGACTTGCATTAGCAAAATATTCTATGCCCCCAATATTAGCATCACCAGAATTGTTCCAGATTTTCAGTTTGCAGAAAAAGCATTCAGCTGGTGCTATTGGTGCTGGGCTATTTCTTTTGTATTATGAATGAACCTTGTACTTAAGGGTTGACTTGTTAATGAACATTGTATACAAATAATTCAAGCAATGATTTAAACATGAGTGCATAAACTTGTAAAGAGAAAAAAAAAATATATATATATAGCAATATCTTTATAACTTCTTTGTTGTATAACAAACACATTTGAGTAAACAAGTTTTCTGTTAATGGTGGCCAACAATGGTCAATTTCAAGTCTTGGTCCTTTATTTGGGGTCATTTATTCTGTGATAATCCAGTTAAGTAGAAAATAGTGGACCAATAGGCAGTATATCATTATGGGGTTTTGTATGGAAAACTATAAAAGAAGACTATAGAATAACAGCAGGAGATGTAGTATGTATTGTAAATATTTTGTGTAGGAAAATAGCATATTTTCTTTCTTTAGCCAGCTTGAGAACTTGAGCCACTGCCATTCTGGCCTCGGTTGACTATAGACAGTATGTAGTAAACGAATAATTGCTCAGCAGTCCAGAAGACTAAGCCAAACAAATCTTGGAAATGCTAAATATGCAGCGCAGACAACAAATTGCAGTTTCTTGTTGCCCAGTACATGTTTTAAAAGGTCTGCGTGTCTGCATATAAATGTTCATTTGAATATCTACAAAATGAATTTGATATATAACATGCTGACATTTAACGGAGACAATGAACATATGCTTGTGTAGTAGAGTATTTATTAAAAAACCTGTGTAAAAGACGGAGAGCTCACCGCTCTTCTGGCCATGACGCATGCAATGCCCCTGCTCTGTCCTCTACCCTTTCACATTTGCCACATTCTTATTTCTTAATGGTTACAATCTGCATAGTATAAAAATAACACAGGGAAACATCTGTGCTGCTAATTTTTCCAGACATTTAGCCAGTGGTGGGTGCTGTTCACATTACAAACGATTTCAAACATTGCATCTGTTTATGTATGCAATTAGGTAATTAGGTTTTTTTTTCCCCCTTACCCTCTGTTAAAGTAAAATGCCTGAATAGAACAAAAGCCCCCGAAATGACCCTCTTTTGGAAAATAGATCTCGTTTTTTGCCACAATTTTTCCGAAATTAAGAAACATGCCTAAAATGGGTTAAATGCAGAGCTTGAGATTGGTGCATTACATACATTAACCACTTGACCCCTGTAAGGTTTTTACCCTCTTCATGACCAGACCATTTTTTTCTATTCAGCGCTGTGCTACTTTTTTTTCACACACATAGAGCTTTCTTTTGGTGGTATTTCATTACCACTGGGTTTTTTATTTTTATTATATAAACGAAAAAGACCAAAAATATAATAAAAAAACAATATTTTCCACTTTTTTAAATAAAACATATCCAATGAAATCAATTTTCTTCATAAATTTAGGCCAAAATGTATTCTGCTACATGTCTTTGGTAAAAAGAAATCCCAATAAGTGTATATTAAAGTGGAAGTAAAGTCAAAATGTTGACTTTCACCTACAGGTAAGCCTATAATGAGGCTTACCTGTAGGTAAAAAAAAATATCTCCTAAACCTGTACGGTTTAGGAGATATTCCCCGTGCAATGCGCCGCTGACTGCAGCGGCGCATGCGCACGGGGGATTCTCGGCCGAAAGGCTGGCAGAATCCAAACCCTGCCGGGAAGAAGTCTCCCGTGCGCATGCGCGGGAGTGACGACATCGCGGCTCCAGCCACTCACAGCGCTGGAGTCGCGATACCCGGAAGACACGCCGAGGCAACATGTCAGCGACCTCGGTGTGGACCAGGTGAGTTACCGACGCCTCGTTCTAAGGTAAGTATTTCATAATGAGCTAGTATGCGGTGCATACTAGCTCATTATGCCTTTTCCCTTACAGGTGTAAAAAAAATAAAAAAACATGTCAGCGGGTTTACTACCGCTTTAATTAGTTTATGTGTTATGGTGTCTACAAACTATGGGATATATACTGGCATTTACGCAGCATTTAATGCAGCTCTGACTTTCTGACTGCCTATCACATTTCTATTGTGACTGCGATAGTGTAATGGGCAATCAGGGATTGGCACTTACTGATGCTGGCTGTGAGGGACACTGACTTATGCCCCATACACACGAGCGGAATTTCCGCCAGAAAAATCTTGGATGTTTTTTCTGACGGAATTCCGCTCAAGCTTGTCTTGCATACACACGGTCACACAAAAGTTCTCTGAACTTTCGACCGTCAAGAACGCGGTGACGTACAACACTACGACGAGCTGAGAAAATTAAGTTCAATGCTTCCGAGCATGCTTCGAATTGTTTCCGAGCATGCGTCAGAATTTTGCGCATCGGAATTGCCACAGACAATGGGAACTTTTTCCGTCGGAAAAATAGAGAACCTGCTCTCAATCTTTTGCTGGCGTAAATTCCGCCAGCAAAAGTCCGATGGAGCATGCACACGGTCGGAATTTCCGACCAAAAGCTCACATTGGACTTTTGCTGGCAAAATTTCTGCTCGTGTGTACGGGGCATAACTGACAGTATCTTACGTCACTACTGACACTCATACAGTGATATACTGTACACTACACACTGTCACTGTACTAATGACACTGGCAGGGGGACAAGAGTGATCAGGAGGGCAATCAAATGGTTAAATGTGTGCCTAACAAGTGTATGTGTGCTAATTTTATTTACAGAGGGGCTGGCTTTTCTTCCATGCTACATTCATGCTCAGATGTACAGAATTAGGAAGGTGAGGGCTTAATATACAGGTCACGTAAAGACATCATTGAGCTAGTATGTGTGGGAGGGGGGGCAGAAAGGGTTAAATAAAAAGATCCCTGCATCACTGAAATAAATGAATGAATCTGCAGGTGCTGATCCATTCATTCTTTTCATATTCACAAGAAATCGATCTCTCTCCTTCCCCTGCTGTAAGGAGAAGGGGATGGATCAACACCGTAACTGTAAACAGTACCATGTGACTGCTGTGATGACCAATCACACTGTACAGAGCCCTTTAGATCAGCTTGGTACAGTGTCTCTGTGTACTGAGCTGTCATTAGACACAGCAATTACCGGCGGTTTGGCCAACCAACAGCTATTTTCAGGGGCTGTTTATGAAGAGCACCAGGCAAATAATTGGCTGCCAATCTGCTGTTTAAAGGTACAGTACAGTAGAAGCCCTTCACTGTATATTTATGAAAGCTGTGAAGGTACTAAAATGCATATAATAGGTTTGTCACCTCTTTGAGTATGCACTACAGCTCAGGTCATAAATCACAAGAGTTACAGAACAGAATTACTAATCGTTTGTCAGGTAAAACAGTATTCCAACTGTCTTTTTAGTTTCAAGTGTACCTGGAATTGACTGACACCGTGCCCATTCTGCTCCCTGTTAGTTCTGACATAAACTATTGGTGGTAGCTGCAACAGAGGATGGAGTTGCTGGAGAGGGAGGTATAAAGTGGTTGGGGGGGTATACATTTATTTAAATATAAATAGTTTTAATAAAATAAAACCATTTTCTGTCTGTACAAGTAGAGGTTACGAGATTTAATAGATGTAGAAAAATGCATTTGTTATTCATGATCCAAATCTTCATTCAATATGAATACATTGGATTTTTCCTGGCTGTGGTTTAATTTGATCAGAAACAAGTCATGACTGCACAGCGATCTATTGACTTGCAAAAGTAGCCATTTTATTTCTTGTTATCTTTGGTTGCATGGTTTGTCTATAACATAGAGGGAAAGGAGGGAAGGTGACGGTCATTGGTAAGGTCAAATCACTGCAATTAATCTTAAAGATTAGTAAAAACTCCATCAACCTAAGGGGATTAGGGCTGCTTTAATAGCTAATGATTGTTTTTAATAGCCAGTTTTCAATGATAAGAAATTAGCATTTTTGCAAGACCAGTATAGGGTGTAGAAGGAAAAGATGTTTTAGATGAATGAGATGGATTTACCATCACAACAAAGCCAAACACAAGGGACCGTGTAAGGCAAACTAAGCAGAGACTTATAGGTAGGACTACGCAGAGATTGACTCTCTTCTGGAAACAAATATAACCAGGAGATAGCTACTTCAATAGTATCATTATTGATCTAGAAATTCCTCTCTGACATTTATAGTTGCTTGGCTTGCTATATGGTTATTGTGGTATTTATATATCTTTCAGCAGGGAGAAACTGGCAACTTATAAGAGGAAAACAGTCAATACCTACTAGTATTTCATTTTTATAGTAAAATGTTCATGTCATTTGTGTATACAAAATCCTATAGACAAATGAACAATGGAAAATTAACTATTTAAATGGTTTTAAATAAAAAAAAAATGTGGGAACAAGAGATTGTTTTAAAGCCTACGTTTAGAAAATAAAAACAGCACAAGGGACATGAGCTACTATTAACATGATGTGCCTTTTGGGATGCTAGCTATCTAAATCCTTGGAATCTTTATCCTCTGACCCTCCCGCCAACCCCACCACTGTAATATTTTGTTGTGGTGGGGGTTAATAAACCTGAGAAAACTGTGACAGGAACTCATCAAGAGAGCCCGACTATGATCTGCCATTTATAGAACCCAAAATACAGTTTATATAAATAAAACACGATCTATGAATGGAGAAGTCAGACCGTTCAATCATCTGCCTGTCCTCCATACATAGATCATGTTTCATTCATAGAACCTGTAGTTCAAGCAGAAAGGGTGCCTATCAGAACACCCTCATCTCTATTAACTGCTGATGTACCAGCAGAATGCAGTGGCGGGGTAGCTGGGCTTGGAGGATGAAAATTTCAAGGAATCTAGGAGCCAGCAGTGCAAAGGACACATCAGATTAATAGTAAGCAATGCCCCTGCTGATATTGTTTTTTTTTTTTCATTCATTTTCTCTAAACTTAGGCTTTAAAGTAGAACTACGGGCAAAAAATATATATTTTTTTTTAATTTGGATAGAGCAAGGGAAGGTTATAACCCCTGTCAGATTTTTTTTTCTCCATCTGTGTCCCATTGCAGAGATTTTCCTTCACTTCCTGTCCCATAGCCAAAACAGGAAGTGAGAGGAAATCCCTGCAAATTAAGGGAATTCCTTGAGGACCACCAGGTCACCAGAACTAGTGTCCCCCATAGGAAGATTTCCCCTCTATTACTTTTCTGGGGACAACCCAAGTTTTGGGACTTTCTTTTACTTTGACTTTCAATGATAATAGTAAACAGGACCAATAGAGAGGGTGAATCTCCTCAACGGGGGTAGAGACAGCAATAAAAGCTGACAGGTGTTCTAATTCAATCTAAGCCCGTAATTATACTTACATTTTTTACTATCTTATGAAATCGATATATGTCAAAGTGTATATAAACCCAAAAACAGGGTGACCAGTCGTTAGATGTGCTGGCTGCACAAAATATTTAGTACAAAAAAATACCCAATAATCTTGCCATAAATAGTGTCCCTTTCGTTTCCTGTGAGCTGAAAAGACAGCCAAAACAATGCAATTTTTCTTGTGAAAACTACCAAACCCTTTAGCTACTATTCTATAGAGAAAAGCAAAGGCAGACATGTTTAAAGCCTCCCTGGGTGACAACTATGACTCATTCTGTAGATACAGTGAAGAAGTGAGCATAGCCACGAAGGGACAGAATGTGTGTTATTCAAATGGTTACTGGTTAAAATAAAGATGAGAAAACCAGAAAACTAAAATACAGCCACCATGTCTAAGGACTGGTCGGCTGTAAGATATTATTTAGGGGGGTTTTAGACACTAAGGATGTTTTATCGTTGAGCTCCATTTGCTGCGTGATGAAGTGTTCTCAAGTGACATATGTTGGGATGTAGTGAAAAATAACAGTTTTGTATGCTAACATCCAAATTCATTAATGTTCCGTAATTGCCTGCTGAGCCATTAGTTCTGAAATACTTCCTTAAAGTATCCTCTGTGACTTGCTTAAAAGTATGTTAGAAAGTGGGACCTCCAAATAGAAGAGGTTTTTTACACTCGCTTTTATTATTCTCTGTTCCTCTTTGCTCTGTTCAAGAGCTATGACCACCTGAAGAACAATTGATGCTTGACCAGAAGTTTAAGATGCCTTAGTCCACCACCACTTTATTTTGCTGGCTCCTAAGTCATTGCAGGACACAGTAGTGATGTATAGACTGGGGGAAGAAACTACAAAGGAGATATGGAAGATCGGAGGAATATGTAAGGGGGAGGGGCACTACCCTTGGACAGTTTTTGTTTTGGGGGGGAGCAAGTACCTGATTTTGACAGGTATCCGCTCCCACTTCCGGTCAGATTGCAGAGTCAGATCCATGGGAGGTTCCCCCCCCCTCCAGCCTGCAGCCTTCTGTGACATGTCACAGGTCCCAGAAAGCTATGGGACCATTCACAAAGCACAGCACAGCTTGTGCATGAGCAGTGGGCAGCCAGCTGTGAAGTCGCAAAGGAGTCACAGCTGGCTGCCCACAGTTATCATGCCAGCACCGGGGACTAGTGAAAGACTAGTGAAGAACTGTCTCGGGTGAGGACGGCGCTGGATCCTTGGACAGGTAAGTGTCCTTTATATTCAGTATTTGTAGCTGCTGACTTTAAAAAAAAAATCATTCCTAGAGTGAAGAACCGCTTTAAAGTGACCTTTTTCACACTTTTACTTTAGAGGAACACAATTTCAGGTCTCATGGAACCCCTGCTAAAAATATTTATAAGTCATAGTTTATTGGCATGATCAGCAATTTGTAGCTATACAGTAATAATAATAAAATAATTAAGCATTTAACATATCTGATGTATTTGAAACCCAAAGCTGATAATTGTCCAACATCTCTCTGCTTTATATAGCAATATTATTTGAAATAATAATTATGAAAGGAAATTAATAATAGAAACTCAGATCTTATGTTGATGATCCTTGTAGTGCTCTCTTACATTGTTGTTTAATGGAGAACATTTATGGCTGTGAGTAGTGCCCCCTCCGATTGCTGGCCATCCAAAAAAGGGTCTACCCACATTAGCTGTCAGTCAAAGTGTTTCTTACATTGGAGATCAATGTAGTGCCCCCTTACGTTGATGGTATGTGGGAATAATGCACACCTCACATACAGCTAAAAAAAATACTAGGTTAGTGGAGAGGCTCCACTATTCCCACACCGTTGGATTTGGTGAATAATGATGCCAGAACTATACGGGCACCATCAAGTAATTCTAGCTTCTGAAAGAAACCTAGGGTATCATGGTTGAGAAAACTGCTCTAAATCATGTGTATGTATGTGATTGCTGTATTCATATATGGACATCCAATGCGCAAGTTGAACATGTAAAGAATAGTTATAAAAAATAATACAACTAGCACAACATCTATAATATCTTGCATTTGCATCTAGTAAATATTCATGAAATTCAGCAAAACATTTCAGCAGATTAATTAACTTTGTATAATTAGTATTCCTACTTATCTATAGTATTTTAATTTATTTGTAATTAAATAACTCCCATATGATTGAATGGATTAACTGTAAGCAAATTAAAGTTCAATCCCTTATAGATATAATCTGATATTGTTACATCCTCTGTTACACACTGTAGGTTAAACGATCAGTTCTACAATGACAGTACCAATGTATTGAAGAGCATATCAATTCAAACATAGATGTTTTGTATTATTGGAATTTTTGTTTTTGCTTTATAAAAATCTTATTAATTAATGCAAATGAGAAAAACTGAAACACCTACATTTTGTAAAAAAAACTAATGTTTTTAAGGCTGGGTTCACACTATTGGAAATTGGATGGGGGTTTACCGGGTTTGCATGTGGTTCACACATCTCCGGAGCGGCTCTGGAGCGAATTGCACAGGAGTCCTGTGCATCTTCTGGTCAGTTTCAGGTCCGAATTCAGCCAAAAATTCGGAATAAAATCAGACCTGAACACTCCATGAAGCAGTGTGAACCCAGTCTAAAATATATAAAAAAAATATTTTGGTTCCATTAAACCTCTTGGTGCCGAAAACACGCAAATATGCGGCCTCTCGGCGGATGGGCTTGGCACCAAATGACCGCAAATTTGCATGCAATATTCCAAAACAAGCTGTGCCTAGAGGGCTCTTCCTGCGTGCTCTTTGCACAGTTACCGTATGGAAATCACCCGATCACTGCTTGTGATTGGGAGCTTCACGGCTGTCACATGATCATAAACCCCGCCCTGCCTCCCAGCATCTGATACCTCTTAAAGTGCCAGGAGGCTCTGGAGCCAAGGGATTTTTTTATGTATTTAGTTTTTTAAAGCTTTCTTTTCACTAGAACTGATTGGAATGATCAGTCCCACCATAGATTATACCTCTGCTCTGTACCATGTTGCTCTGTGTTTAGTTGTGGCTTTGTATCATGTGACACTCTGTATATCCTGCTGATAGACTCTGTTCCTTCCACAGCCAGTTTGGTTAGCAAAAAATAAAAACCGCAGTGGTGATCAAATACCACCAAAAGAAAATGATAAAAATGTAGTGTGGGTACAGTGTAACATGACCGCGCAATTGTCATTCAAAGTCATTCATAGCAAGCAGAAAGGTGTATAAGTGCCCTGTATTGAAGTGGTAATGAATGCTGATCTCATTTACATGTTTATCTGGAATCTCCTTTAACCGCTTGCCGACCTCCTCACGCAGATATACTGCGGCAGCATGGCATGTACAGGCAAACTAATGTACCTGTACGTTGCCCTTTTAGAGGCGACCTGCGCGCGCCCGCGGCAAGCTCCGTCAGTCAGGTCGTGGGTCCCGTGGACTCAATCGCCGTGGGGATACCCGCGATCGTTTTCACCTGTGATCGGGAGCAGAGATCAGTGACGTGCCACACATAGCTATGCCCCCCACGGTTAGAAACACTCCCCAGGACACACTTAACACCTTAACTCCCCCCTTAGTGGTTAACCCCTTCACTTCCAGTGTAATTTACACAGGAATCAGTGCATTTGTATAGCACTGATTGCTATAAATGTGTCAAAAATGGCCGATGTGTCCGCCATAATGTCGCAGTCATGATAAAAAACACTGATCGCTGCCATTACTAATAAAAAAATTAATTATTAATAAAAATGCCAGAAAACTATACCCTATTTTGTAAATGCTATAACTTTTGCGCAACCAATCAATAAACGCTTATTGCGATTTATTTTTTTACCAAACATATGTAGAAGAATATGTATCGGTCTAAACTGAGGAAAAAAAAAAAATATATTTTTTGGGGGATATTTATTATAGCAAAATGTAAAAAATAATGTGTTTTTTTCAAAATTGTCACTCTTTTTTGGTTTATAGCGCAAAAAATAAAAAACGCAGGTGTGATAAAAGACAAACAAAAGAAAGCTCTATTCGTGGGGAAAAAAGGACGTCAATTTTATTTGGGAGCCACGTCGCACGACCGCGCAATTGTCAGTTAAAAGTGCTCTGGTCAGGAAGGGGGTAAATTCTTCCGGGGCTGAAGTGGTTAAGACAGATCACTAAGTGATTGACAGTGTGCCAACCTTCCCTCTTTAATCTCCAGTACTGCTGTACATGAAATTACAGGAGGCTGTATGATTTTTTTAAATAAATACATAACTGGATTACATGGTGTTTTTATCTGCCCAGAGTTCAGTTTTCTTCATGGAGAATGCTAGTTTATTTGTAGGCCAGTATACAAGCTTTCCAACATATTTTTGATTTGGCATGGAGCTTTCCATTGGGTACATCTGGTGAAGTTTCAGAGGGCACCTGTGTACATATGTCCATATCATTTCAACTGTCAACGTTTAATACAATGTGCTATAAAGGCGGCTATAAGACAATCTTTGTCATTGGGCCTATCATTATGTATTACAAGTAAGTCTGTATATTATGACCTTTTTGGTTCTGCTTGTATTGTTAACTTTAAATATTACATTGATTAACTTATCTAAAGTACTATTTACTATAACGTAAAATTCAAAGTACTAACAATAATTTGCAAAGCCATCCACTACTCTGCCCCAGCTACATCACTAACCTAGTCTCTAAATAACAACCAAGCCACTATCTTCGGTACTCCTAAGACCTCCTGCTCTCTAGCTCCCTTGTCACCTCCTCCCATGCTGGCCTACAGGGTTTCTCTAGAGCTTCTCCCATCCTTTGGAACTCCCTACCCCAATCTGTCCGACTGTCCTTTAATCTATGCATCTTTAGACGATCCCTGAAAGCCTTTCTCTTTAAAGAAGCCTATCCTGCTTCTAACTAATACACTGTTTTACTCAGCTCATATACCCCACAGATACAGCTTTTGTATCAATTGACCCTCGCTCCTAGATTGTAAGCTTTAACAAGCAGGGTCCTCTGATTCCTCTTGTACCAAATTGTAATGTAACTGTAATGTCCCCCATTTTGTTAAGCGCTGCACAAACTGTTGGCGCTATATAAATCCTGTATAATAATAATAATAATAATCTAAAGGATATTGGATTTTTTTTTCAATGATTGAAGTCCTTTAGGGCAATTTATAACATGTTTTTTTATAGTTTTTCTTTACTTCTATATTTAGGACAACAACAAAAATATATATATATATATAGGCCCTTTAGAAAATAAAACAATCTTACCTTTCATGATTTAACCGCTTCCCGACCGCCTCATGTAGATATACGTCAACACAATGGCACGGGCAGGCAAAAGCACGTACCTGTACTTCCTCTTTAATTTGCCTGCCCGGGGGGCGCGCGAGCGCCGCCAGCGGCGCGCGCGCCACCCGGTCGGGAGCTCCGTGACCACGGCCACGGGACCAGCGGACCCGATCGCCGCTGGTATCCCGCGATCGGGTTACGGAGCTGAAGAACGGGGAGAGGTCTATGTAAACAAACCTCTCCCCGCGCTTCCTACACTGACTGTCAGTGATCGGCGGTTCCCTGTCATCGGGAACGCCGATCAATGACGTCAGACGTACAGCCACGCCCCCCTACTGTAAAAAAAAACACAACACGTCACACTGACTCCTCCCCGCCCCCTAGTGGTTAACCCCCTAACTACAACTGTCATTTACATAGGAATCAGTGCTATTTAAATAGCAGTGATTGCTGTATAAATGACAAATGTCCCAAAAATGTGTCAAAAATGTCCGATGTGTCTGCCAAAATGTCGCAATCACAATAAAAATCGCTGATCGCCGCCATTACTAATAAAAAAAAAAAAAAATATTAATAAAAATGCTATAAAACTATCCCCTATTTTGTAAACGCTATAACTTTTGCGCAAACTAATCAATAATCGCTAATTGCGATTTTTTTTACCAAAAAATATGTAGAAGAATACGTATCGGCCTAAACTGAGGAAAAAAAATGTTTTTTTATATATTTTTTGGGGATATTTATTATAGCAAAAAGTAAAAAATATTCAAAATTGTCGCTCTATTTTTGTTTATAGCGCAAAAAATAAAAACCGCAGGGGTGATCAAATACCACCAAAAGAAAGCTCTATTTGTGGGAAAAAAAAGGACGCCAATTTTGTTTTGGAGCCACGTCGCATGACCGCGCAATTGTTAGTTAAAGCGACGCAGTGCCGAATTGCAAAAAGGGGCCTGGTCCTTTGGCTGCCAATTGGTCCGGGGCTGAAGTGGTTAAACTAAATAATATCTGGCTCCACAGGGGTTTGCATGCTTTCCATGGACAGTTACATTTTGTCTATGGAAATATTTAACTTGGAGTGTTTATTTACCTGGGAGGCATAATTGTGGCGCTTTTTGATTTACAGAGACATCAGTAGGAAGCTTTAATTATATCACTGCATTTGAAAACCCAAAGAAGTATGGGGAAAAGCATTACAGATGAGGTTCTTAATAGCATATATACATTCAGATTAATATAAATGGAACCTTCTGCTAAAAAAAGGGCTTTTAGTGGCATCATAACATGAATAGTGATTGAGAAATGAAGAGCCTTGTACATGCTTCATAAATGTAGTAGTATGCCCAAAAGTCAAGTTTCTGAATTTTATGTTTAGAGTAGTGTCCATAATTAAATATTTGGTTTAAAAGGCACTTCTACGTAAAAAACAGTGATCACTGGAATCTCTATAACTTACTGGAGAAATAGTAGAAGAACAGTGCTAAGTTTTTAATATTGTTTGATGTGAATATGACATGTCTGGCAGAATAAAATACTGCTCCTTGAAGCAGATTTATGTAAAATGCCAAAATAACTACGAGAAAGGTCCTAGTATGTACAACAAAGGTGCAGCCTTTTATTGACAGCTTTGAATAAAGAAGAACTCAATTATGCCATATTTACATAAACAGGTCATATACACACAGTAAAATGTCAGAAAATTACAATGTGGAAATGTGCCACTTCAGGTAATTGCAGAAATTAGAGAATGTTTTCCTGATTGACCCATTTCTTGATCGGTCAGGGAATGTTGTTATGACTGGAGGTTTTTCCCTACACATTTGCTGAGTTTTCATTGTTAAAATGTTGAATGGCCATGATGGATTTCATCTTTTGCGTACTGTTGTTGTGCCCAGAATGTTGTTCCTCTCTTCTCCATAGTATAGATTCAACACCTGATGTATAAACATGTCTGTACAGCAAAATTAATGTTCTGATATTTGGATCACACATTATACAGGGACCTGTTTTTTCTCTGAACACCTTCATGTGCTCCTTATAGGCACACAGTGTAAAAACATCCAAAAAAAAAAAAAAGCTAGGAAGACCACACCATCTTCTCAGCATGGCATTGCTGAAAAAGTCTAAAGTAGGAAATGAAAGCTCAGCTATTGTGATGCAATACTGATTCCCATATTCTGCTTATGCAAGCACTGCTGTCAGGCAGCATGATTTATTGGAGGTAATGTGGATAGACAAACATGGTTTCAGGTTGTCACATACAGGTGTACCTATTACTGTAAGTGCGCTCCCATTGCAAGGAGTAGAGATAAGTGTGTCATTGGTGAGTATTTTTGGACTTTGTCAACTCCTTATTTTAGGATAATATTGTTTATTTTCAAAGTTCTTTATTAAAATACATGATCAAAGGCTAACAGTTGATGTTGCTTTTTACATTGTTACTTACAAATGCGTTTACAGCATATGAGCGGAGAAACAACCAATTAAATGTCAGTTTTCAGTGGTTTAGGGCAACCAGAACAATAAAAGAACAATAAAACATCATTGCTAATTGGTTTGTATCAGTTGCTGTATTGTAAAAACTGCTCTTTGCCTAAATAAGCCTGATTGTGTTTACATTTTTCATTACTAGCATTAACTTTTAAGGAACCAATACGCTGGGCTTGCTTTACTAAAACAGTAGAGAATATTCACATTGCAGAGAGAATGTGCAAAAAAAAAACTATTTTCATAACTGAGCAAAGTTTTTCAAGTGAGCATTGCTTATTTACTAAGCCAACTGAGCATTCATGTTTCTGCATTAACTTTCTCTATTCTAAAAATGTCACATTTATTTTTTACATCAATGCCGAGAAAAGAGTAGAAAGTTGTCTTGGGCTATAAAGCACATTTTTGTATTTCACTTCCTAACAAGAGTTATTTGTCAACTGTACAGACTTGGTAAAGCATTGGAGATCCAACACCTATATCAAGTAAAATACTGCTGAGCCAATCACTCAAGCTTAGATACATTTAGTGTCCTATAAGATTTTCTGTGAAATTTCAGAGTTAGGCCCCTTTCACACGTGCGATCCCCACTGAGCAGCGGATGTTCACAGGCGGATCATTACGGATCCACCCCGTGTGAAAGGACCCTTACCGGTTTAGGCCTGGTCTTTATTTATTTGTTGACACTAGCCATGCTGACACTAAACATAAGATCATTCAAAATCATCACACTGGAGTTGATCTACTAAAGGCAAATCCACTCTGCACTACAAGTGCACTTGGAAGTGCAGTCGCTGTAGATCTGAGGGGAAGATCTGAAATGAGGGAAAGCTCTGCTGATTTTATCAGCCATTCGTGTGCAAGCTAAAATGCTGTTTTTTATTTTCCTTGTATGTCCCCCTCAGATCTACAGTGACTGCATTTCCAAGTGAATTTGCAGTGCAAAGGGGATTTGCCTTTAGTAAATAACCCCCAATGTTACGATAGTATCCTGTTTTCTTAGGGCAGGTTTACACCACAGAGCAATCATTAAGGCATCTGTGCTGAGACGTGTTAAAAATGCTTTATGTCAAATTTTGATGCATGTTTTCAATGCTTTTGCAATTTTCACTTGTGGTTTGAGTGTGATTTTGTTGTGCTGCATTGAGCTGCATTATCCTATGATGTGTTATTTCCAGTGACATCACTTCCTTGAGTGTAGTGTACAAAAACAAGATAGAGACAGGAAGGGAAAACACTCTTTTTTCAATTAAACTTAAAGTATAACTAAAGGTAAAAGGTTTTTTTTTTAGTTTTGGGTAGAGTGGAGAGGGATTAGAACACTTGTCAGGTTTGTATTGCTGGGCTCTGGTGTGAACCGGCCACTAAGTGCTGCTCTACATGTAAACTCATTCTGAAATAGATCACATGTTCTCTACAGCATTCCTAAATAAACTGAATTATGCATTTGGTAAAATTTTGGACTGAAATGCAGAAAGATAATTATGTATCTAGATGAAGCAGTAAGACAAATTACTCTTTCAGAATGTGTTTCAAGGGAACCATAAAATAATAATTTTACACATTTTTCTTGTATGTAAAAACGATGTCACAAATGATTTCTCCTGTAATTAAATATGCTAAGTTAAAATCAATGTTTTGTTGCTTTGCTTTACAGGAATAATTCATCAGATGAAAGGAGACTTTGATACTGCACTAAAATTACACAAGGCTCACCTTTCGATTGCCCAGGAATTAAATGATTATGCAGCTCAAGGCAGGGCTTATGGTAACATGGGGAATGCCTATAATGCACTTGGGATGTATGACCAGGCTGTTAAGTATCATCGGCAAGAACTTCAGATATCGATGGAGGTCAATGACAGAGCTTCTCAAGCCTCTACACATGGGAATTTAGCAGTTGCATATCAGGCTTTAGGTGCTCATGATAGAGCTTTACAACACTACCAAAACCATCTGAACATTGCTCGGGAACTACGGGATATTCAGAGTGAAGCTCGAGCTCTAGGCAACCTTGGGAATTTCCACTGCTCTCGAGGTGAATACATGCAAGCAGTACCTTTTTATGAACAGTACTTGAGAATATCACCTGAACTGCAAGACATGGAAGGAGAGGGTAAAGTGTGTCACAATCTTGGCTATGCTTATTATTGCCTAGGAAATTACCAGGATGCTGTAAAATACTATGAACAGGATTTGGCATTAGCAAAGGATCTCCATGACAAAGTAAGCCAAGCTAAGGCATACTGTAACTTGGGCCTGGCATTTAAGGCACTAATGAACTATAATAAAGCTGAAGAATGCCAGAAATACCTTTTGTCATTGGCACAGTCTTTGAATAATTCTCAAGCAAAGTTTCGTGCTCTTGGGAACCTTGGCGATATTTTTGTTGCTAAGAAAGATGTAAATGGTGCAATAAAATTTTATGAACAGCAACTAGGTTTAGCTCATCAAGTCAAGGACAGGCGGCTAGAGGCTAGCGCTTATGCTTCTTTAGGTAGTGCTTACAGAATGATACAAAAATATGACAAAGCATTGGGATATCATACACAGGAACTTGAGGTCTTCCAAGAATTAAATGAATTGCCAGGAGAATGCAGAGCTCATGGTCACCTTGCTGCTGTATACATGTCTCTTGAGAAGTACACTATGGCCTTCAAATGCTATGAGGAACAACTGGAGCTGGGGCAAAAGCTTAAAGACCCCGCAATAGAAGCTCAGGTTTATGGCAATATGGGCATCACTAAAATGAACATGAATGTCATGGAGGAGGCTATTGGTTATTTTGAACAGCAGTTAGCCATGTTACAGCAGTTGAGTGGAAATGAATCTATCCTTGACAGAGGTCGTGCATATGGAAACTTGGGAGATTGTTATGATGCCCTCGGAGACTATGAAGAAGCAATAAAATATTATGAGCAGTATTTATCTGTGGCTCAGAGCTTGAACCGCCTTCAAGATCAGTCCAAAGCATACAGGGGACTTGGAAATGGACACAGGTATGGAAATAAATATTTGGAAATTATTGGTATACTTTCTGCATTTTAGATCTTCCTAACAGCAATACACAGAATGTTTGTTGAACACCTTTTCATTGCAAACAGTTTTCAGTGTTTCCAGAAGCATGTAATCACAATTAGTTATACATATACTTGTGGGTAGGGATGAGCCGAACACCCCCGGGTTCGGTTCGAACCAGAACCTTCGAACGGACCGAAAGTTCGCGCGAATTTTCGAACCCTATACGTTATAATGGACGCGAACGTTCGAAATCAAAAGTGCTAATTACAACGGCCAATATGCATGTTAATGTCATAAAACAGGTTTGGGGACCCGGGTCCTGCCCCAGGGGACATATATCAATGCAAAAAGAACTTTTAAAAACTAACGTTTTTTCGGGAGCAGTCATTTTAATGATGCATAAAGTGAAAAAAAAAAAAGTGACATTTTCCTTTAAATATGGTACCTGGGGGGTGTCCAAAGTATGCCTGTGAAGTGGCATGTGTTTCCCGTGTTTAGAACTGTCCTTGCACAAAATGACATTTGTAAAGGAAAAAAAGAAGCCATTTAAAACCACTTGCGGCTTTAGGTTTGATATTAAGTAGAATCTGAACAGGTACATTATGAAGTGTAGCTCCATCCCAAAAAAATCTATTTTTAAGCTTTTTGGAGAACATAGGGAGGGGTTATCACCCATGTAACATTTGCTGTCTTTGCACATCTGTTCAGAACATGTCACCTCACTTTCCGTCCCAATGACAAATGTTTTTGGAAAAGTGGGGTTTTAATTGAAACAAGGATTGGTGATAAAGTATCAGTAGAGAGGAGATACCTTTTTCCCAAATTAAATCTAACAGGATAGAATTTCCCTTCCTAGGGGTAGATTTCCTCTCACTTCCTGTTTTCTCTTTCCATTTGCAAGTAGGAGTCGTTTGTAAGTTGGATGTTTGAAAGTAGGGGCCTGGCGTATATACTCTGCAGAAATTTGCCCTATTAGATGTTGGTGTAGCCACAAGACTGGTGGGCACAGGAATGGGCCCTGCTGTGAGTTAATAGATCAAGATTTGTAATTGCATGCACCTGTTGAACAGGGCAGAAAAATTGGGGGTGGTGGACGGTTTTGCCACAAGACTGTAAGCTCTCACAGTTACTCTTGGTGGGCGCAGGAATGGGCCCTGCTGTGAGTTATTAGATCAAGATTTGTAATTGCAAGCACCTGATGAACAGGGCAGAAAAATTGGGCCTTTGGCGGTGGTGGTGGACGGTGTTGCCACAAGACTGTAGGCCCTCATAGTTACTCTTGGTGGGCGCAGGAATGGGCCCTGCTGTGAGTTATTAGATCAAGATTTGTAATTGCAAGCACCTGATGAACAGGGCAGAAAAATTGGGCCTTTGGCGGTGGTGGTGGACGGTGTTGCCACAAGACTGCAGGCCCTCATAGTTACTCTTGGTGGGCGCAGGAATGGGCCCTGCTGTGAACTATTAGATCAAGATTTGTAATTACCCGCCCCTGTTAAACAGGGGCTGAAAAATTGTGCCTTAGGCACTGGTGCTGGTGCCACAACACTGCAACCCCTCACAGAGACTGTACTTGGAGCACAGCAGTCACACGTGTTGCGAAGCATTTTTTTAAAAAATTGTAAGTACACGCCCCTGTTAAACAGGGGCTGAAAAATTGTGCCTTAGGCACTGGTGCTGGTGCCACAACACTGCAACCCGGCCCTCACAGATACTGTACTTGGAGCACAGCAGTCACACGTGTTGCGAAGCATTTTTTTTTAAAAAATTGTAAGTACACGCCCCTGTTAAACAGGGGCTGAAAAATTGTGCCTTAGGCACTGGTGCTGGTGCCACAACACTGCAACCCGGCCCTCACAGATACTGTACTTGGAGCACAGCAGTCACACGTGTTGCGAAGCATTTTTTTAAAAAATTGTAAGTACACGCCCCTGTTAAACAGGGGCTGAAAAATTGTGCCTTAGGCACTGGTGCCACAACACTGCAACACGGCCCTCACAGAGACTGTACTTGGAGCACAGCAGTCACACGTGTTGCGAAGCATTTTTTTTTAAAAATTGTAAGTACACGCCCCTGTTAAACAGGGGCTGAAAAATTGTGCCTTAGGCACTGGTGCTGGTGCCACAACACTGCAACACGGCCCTCACAGAGACTGTACTTGGAGCACAGCAGTCACACGTGTTGCGAAGCATTTTTTTTAAAAATTGTAAGTACACGCCCCTGTTAAACAGGGGCTGAAAAATTGTGCCTTAGGCACTGGTGTGGTGGCATGGATCATTGAGGAGGAGGAAGAGGATAGTCAGTGAACATAAGAGGACAGTCACTCAGCATCAGCATAGGCAGTCTTGAAGGGATGTGACATTAAAAATTATTCGGTTATATCCGCCTCAGGTGCCTGGTAGCTGGTGGTGATCCAAGACTGATTCATTTTGATGAATGTCAGTCGATCAACCGAGGCGGTGGACAGGCGCACCCTATGATCAGTCACAAATCCTCCAGCAGCACTGAATGTGCGTTCGGAAAGAACGCTGGAGGCAGGACAGGCCAGTAGCTCAATTGCATACTGTGCAAGCTCTGGCCAGTGATCCATCCTCAGGACCCAGTAAGCCAGAGGATTTTCGGTGGGAAAGGTGTCCAAGTCTGACCTTGCCCCAAGGTATTCCTGCACCATGTATATCAGACGCTGGCGATGGTTGCTGGAACCGATCATACCTTGGGGCTGCGGACTAAAAAATTGTCTGAACGCATCGGTCAGACGTCCACCTTCCCCACCGCTCCTTCTGCCACTGACCGAAGCCTCAGCAACTCGTCGCCCAGGACCAGGAGTTTGTAGCCTCCCAGTTTCTGGGAACGCGTTGCACAGACCTTTCTGCAAGGCCTCCCTGAGATGTCTCATCCTCTGCTCCCTCTGCGACGGCAAGATAAGGTCCGCAACCTTACCCTTGTACCGCGGATCAAGGAGAGTGGCCAGCCAGTAATGGTCCCTCTCCTTGATCCGAAGAACACGAGGATCCTTCCGCAGGCTTTGCAGGATCAGGGAGGCCATGCAGCGTAGGTTAGCTGAGGCATTCGGTCCGGAGTCTTCTGGGTCACTGAGGATGACATGATCGCCAGCCACCTCCTCCCAGCCACGTACAAGTCCACTGGCTTGTTGGGACTGTACATCATCCCTAAAAGACTGCTGCTGCTGATGCTGAGTGCCAGGCTCCACCTCCATGCTCACACAATCCTCCTCCTCCTCCTCCTCCTCCTCATCCTCTTCCTGTGTGATGGGTGGGACAGAAGGAACACTGTCCGGATAAAGGGGGCCTTGAGAGGCAAGGAAGTCCTCCTCTTCCTGCCTCTGTTCTGCCTCAAGTGCCCTGTCCATTATCCCACGCAGCGTATGCTCCAACAGGTGGACAAGAGGGACAGTGTCACTGATGCATGCACTGTCACTGCTCACCATCCTCGTGGCCTCCTCAAATGGTGAGAGGACAGTGCATGCATCCCTGATCATGCTCCACTGACGTGGGGAAAAAAAACCAAGCTCCCCTGACCCTGTCCTGGTGCCGTAGTCGCAAAGGTACTCATTGATGGCCCTCTGCTGCGTGTGCAGTCGCTGCAGCATGGCCAACGTTGAGTTCCACCTGGTGGGCATGTCAGATATTAGGCGGTTCTTGGGCAGGTTCAGCTCCTTTTGCAGCTCAGTCAGCCGAGCACTGGCATTATAAGATCGGCGGAAATGCACACAGACTTTCCTGGCCTGCCTCAGGACATCCTGTAAGCCTGGGAACCTGCCCAAGAACCGCTGCACCACCAGGTTGAGGACGTGAGCCATGCAGGGCACATGGGTGAGCTGCCCCTGTCGCAGGGCGGAGAGGAGGTTGGTGCCATTGTCAGAAACGACCATTCCTGGCTTAAGCTGACGTGGCGTCAACCACCTCTCGGCCTGCCCCTGCAGAGCTGCCAGAACCTCTGGCCCAGTGTGGCTCCTGTCCCCCAAACACACCAGCGCAAGCACGGCATGGCATCTTTTTGCCTGCGTACTTGCGTAGCCCCTTGTACGCCTACGGAGCACCGCTGGTTCCAAGGACAGAGCACTGGAGGAAGAAGAAGAGGAGGGGGTGGAGGAGAGAGGTGTGTCACAACCAGTAGCAGTAGTCGCGTTTTGGAGGCGTGGTGGCGGAACAACCTCCAACACTACTGCACCTTGTCCTGCATCCCTCCCAGCTGCCAATAGAGTGACCCAATGGGCCGTGAAAGAAAGGTACCGTCCCTGTCCATGCCTGCTGGACCATGAGTCAGCGGTAATATGCACCTTACCGCTGACCGCCCTGTCCAGCGAGGCATGGACATTGCCCTCCACATGCCGGTAGAGAGACGGAATCGCCTTCCGCGAGAAAAAGTGGCGTTTGGGAACCTGCCACTGAGGAACCGCACATTGAACAAACTCACGGAAGGGGGCCGAGTCTACCAACTGAAAAGGCAGCAGTTGAAGTGCTAGCAATTTAGCAAGGCTAGCATTCAACCGCTGGGCATGTGGATGGCTGGGAGTGTACTTCTTTCTACGGTCCAGCAGCTGGGGCAGGGAAATTTGCCTGCTGCATTCGGACGTCGGTGTACTGCAAGTACTTGGTTGTGACACACCGAATTCTACACCTTCAGTCCTCTCAGAGCAGCTTTCAGAGAGGACTGAAGGTGTAGTGGGGATGGAGATCCCAGCTGAGGAGGAGCAAGGAGAGGTCCGCTTAGTTCTTTGGTGTGGGTCTTTTATGTGTGCCTGCCAACGAGCTGCATGGCAGGTCGCCATATGTCTGGTCATGCTTGTCGTGCCCAAGCGGCTGATGTTTTGGCCACGCGAGATACGCTTGAGACAAATATTGCAAATAGCAGTGGTGCGATCTGCTGCACTCGTCTCAAAAAAGGCCCACACCAAAGAACTTTTCTGATAACGTGCAGAGGCAGCGCCCTGCACAGGCGGAGCTCTGCGGTGTTGTACAGTTGCTGTGCTGGCCTCTACCTGGCCTCCAGGGGGCATCCTGCCTCGTTGGACATGTGACGCCGCATCCTCCTCCTCCTCGTCCTCCTCCTCATCCTCTCTCCCTTGAGGCACCCACGTGGAGTCAGTGACCTCATCATCCCCTCCCTCTTCACCACTAGAGCAAACCTGGCAGTAAGCTGCAGCTGGTGGAACTGTACTGCCAGATTCCTCAAGCTGGGTATCGTCATCCGAGCCTTCGAATCGTTGGGCATCCTCCTGGAGCATGTACCCAACACTGTGCTCAAAGAGTTCGGGGGACTCCTCAGGAGGACATGGTGGGTCTAGGGAAGGGGTGGCTGATGATGCTCTGTCAGTACCCTGAGCCTGGGTGAGAGAGGATGAGGAGGATGAGGAGGGCTTGGTCATCCATTCTACCAAGCCTTCAGCATGATGCGGCTCCACATGTCCAGCTGCCGAAAACAAAGACGCGCGTGTCCCATGGCCACGTGCTGATGACGATGCACGACCACGTCCACGTCCACGGCCACGTCCACTAGAAACAGAGCCTGCCTGCCCTGTGTTCTTGGCTCTGCACGCTCTGCCTCCCCTTGGCGGTCTTCAGCCATTGTAGTCGGTAGTCCTGTGGGTGCTGCTGAGAAGAAAATATAGGAGCTCTGTGTGATGCCACTAACACACTAGAAGTCCTATGGGTGCTTCTGCAAAGAAAATAGAGGAGCTCTGTGTGATGCCACTAACACACTAGAAGTCCTATGGGTGCTTCTGCAAAGAAAATAGAGGAGCTCTGTGTGATGCCACTAACACACTAGAAGTCCTGTGGGTGCTTATGCAAAGAAAATAGAGGAGCTCTGTGTGATGCCACTAACACACTAGAAGTCCTGTGGGTGCTTATGCAAAGAAAATAGAGGAGCTCTGTGTGATGCCACTAACACACTAGAAGTCCTGTGGGTGCTGCTGAGAAGAATATATAGGAGCTCTGTGTGATGCCACTAACACACTAGAAGTCCTATGGGTGCTTCTGCAAAGAAAATAGAGGAGCTCTGTGTGATGCCACTAACACACTAGAAGTCCTGTGGGTGCTGCTGAGAAGAATATATAGGAGCTCTGTGTGATGCCACTAACACACTAGAAGTCCTATGGGTGCTTCTGCAAAGAAAATAGAGGAGCTCTGTGTGATGCCACTAACACACTAGAAGTCCTGTGGGTGCTTCTGCAAAGAAAATAGAGGAGCTCTGTGTGATGCCACTAACACACTAGAAGTCCTGTGGGTGCTTATGCAAAGAAAATAGAGGAGCTCTGTGTGATGCCACTAACACACTAGAAGTCCTGTGGGTGCTTATGCAAAGAAAATAGAGGAGCTCTGTGTGATGCCACTAACACACTAGAAGTCCTGTGGGTGCTGCTGAGAAGAATATATAGGAGCTCTGTGTGATGCCACTAACACACTAGAAGTCCTATGGGTGCTTCTGCAAAGAAAAATAGAGGAGCTCTGTGTGATGCCACTAACACACTAGAAGTCCTGTGGGTGCTTATGCAAAGAAAATAGAGGAGCTCTGTGTGATGCCACTAACACACTAGAAGTCCTGTGGGTGCTTATGCAAAGAAAATAGAGGAGCTCTGTGTGATGCCACTAACACACTAGAAGTCCTGTGGGTGCTTATGCAAAGAAAATAGAGGAGCTCTGTGTGATGCCACTAACACACTAGAAGTCCTGTGGGTGCTGCTGAGAAGAATATATAGGAGCTCTGTGTGATGCCACTAACACACTAGAAGTCCTGTGGGTGCTTCTGCAAAGAAAATAGAGGAGCTCTGTGTGATGCCACTAACACACTAGAAGTCCTGTGGGTGCTTCTGCAAAGAAAATAGAGGAGCTCTGTGTGATGCCACTAACACACTAGAAGTCCTGTGGGTGCTTATGCAAAGAAAATAGAGGAGCTCTGTGTGATGCCACTAACACACTAGAAGTCCTGTGGGTGCTTCTGCAAAGAAAATAGAGGAGCTCTGTGTGATGCCACTAACACACTAGAAGTCCTGTGGGTGCTGCTGAGAAGAATATATAGGAGCTCTGTGTGATGCCACTAACACACTAGAAGTCCTATGGGTGCTTCTGCAAAGAAAATAGAGGAGCTCTGTGTGATGCCACTAACACACTAGAAGTCCTGTGGGTGCTGCTGAGAAGAATATATAGGAGCTCTGTGTGATGCCACTAACACACTAGAAGTCCTGTGGGTGCTTATGCAAAGAAAATAGAGGAGCTCTGTGTGATGGGACTAACACACTTCAAGTCCTATAGGTGCTTCTGGGAAGAAAATATAGCTCTGTGTGTGTGATGGGACTAACACACTTCAAGTCCTATAGGTGCTTCTGGGAAGAAAATATAGCTCTGTGTGTGTAATGGGACTAACACACTTCAAGTCCTATAGGTGCTTCTGGGAACAAAATATAGCTCTGTGTGTGTAATGGGACTAACACACTTCAAGTCCTATAGGTGCTTCTGGGAACAAAATATAGCTCTGTGTGTGTGATGGGACTAACACACTTCAAGTCCTATAGGTGCTTCTGGGAAGAAAATATAGCTCTGTGTGTGTAATGGGACTAACACACTTCAAGTCCTATAGGTGCTTCTGGGAACAAAATATAGCTATGTGTGTGTGATGGGACTAACACACTTCAAGTCCTATAGGTGCTTCTGGGAAGAAAATATAGCTCTGTGTGTGTGATGGGACTAACACACTTCAAGTCCTATAGGTGCTTCTGGGAAGAAAATATAGCTCTGTGTGTGTAATGGGACTAACACACTTCAAGTCCTATAGGTGCTTCTGGGAACAAAATATAGCTCTGTGTGTGTAATGGGACTAACACACTTCAAGTCCTATAGGTGCTTCTGGGAACAAAGTATAGCTCTTTGTGTGTGATGGGACTAACACACTTCAAGTCCTATAGGTGCTTCTGGGAAGAAAATATAGCTCTGTGTGTGTAATGGGACTAACACACTTCAAGTCCTATAGGTGCTTCTGGGAACAAAATATAGCTCTGTGTGTGTAATGGGACTAACACACTTCAAGTCCTATAGGTGCTTCTGGGAACAAAATATAGCTCTGTGTGTGTGATGGGACTAACACACTTCAAGTCCTATAGGTGCTTCTGGGAAGAAAATATAGCTCTGTGTGTGTAATGGGACTAACACACTTCAAGTCCTATAGGTGCTTCTGGGAACAAAATATAGCTCTGTGTGTGTGATGGGACTAACACACTTCAAGTCCTATAGGTGCTTCTGGGAAGAAAATATAGCTCTGTGTGTGTGATGGGACTAACACACTTCAAGTCCTATAGGTGCTTCTGGGAAGAAAATATAGCTCTGTGTGTGTAATGGGACTAACACACTTCAAGTCCTATAGGTGCTTCTGGGAACAAAATATAGCTCTGTGTGTGTAATGGGACTAACACACTTCAAGTCCTATAGGTGCTTCTGGGAACAAAATATAGCTCTGTGTGTGTGATGGGACTAACACACTTCAAGTCCTATAGGTGCTTCTGGGAAGAAAATATAGCTCTGTGTGTGTAATGGGACTAACACACTTCAAGTCCTATAGGTGCTTCTGGGAACAAAATATAGCTCTGTGTGTGTGATGGGACTAACACACTTCAAGTCCTATAGGTGCTTCTGGGAAGAAAATATAGCTCTGTGTGTGTAATGGGACTAACACACTTCAAGTCCTATAGGTGCTTCTGGGAACAAAATATAGCTCTGTGTGTGTAATGGGACTAACACACTTCAAGTCCTATAGGTGCTTCTGGGAAGAAAATATAGCTCTGTGTGTGTAATGGGACTAACACACTTCAAGTCCTATAGGTGCTTCTGGGAACAAAATATAGCTCTGTGTGTGTGATGGGACTAACACACTTCAAGTCCTATAGGTGCTTCTGGGAAGAAAATATAGCTCTGTGTGTGTAATGGGACTAACACACTTCAAGTCCTATAGGTGCTTCTGGGAAGAAAATATAGCTCTGTGTGTGTGATGGGACTAACACACTTCAAGTCCTATAGGTGCTTCTGGGAAGAAAATATAGCTCTGTGTGTGTAATGGGACTAACACACTTCAAGTCCTATAGGTGCTTCTGGGAACAAAATATAGCTCTGTGTGTGTAATGGGACTAACACACTTCAAGTCCTATAGGTGCTTCTGGGAAGAAAATATAGCTCTGTGTGTGTGATGGGACTAACACACTTCAAGTCCTATAGGTGCTTCTGGGAACAAAATATAGCTCTGTGTGTGTAATGGGACTAACACACTTCAAGTCCTATAGGTGCTTCTGGGAACAAAATATAGCTCTGTGTGTGTGATGGGACTAACACACTTCAAGTCCTATAGGTGCTTCTGGGAAGAAAATATAGCTCTGTGTGTGTAATGGGACTAACACACTTCAAGTCCTATAGGTGCTTCTGGGAACAAAATATAGCTCTGTGTGTGTGATGGGACTAACACACTTCAAGTCCTATAGGTGCTTCTGGGAAGAAAATATAGCTCTGTGTGTGTAATGGGACTAACACACTTCAAGTCCTATAGGTGCTTCTGGGAACAAAATATAGCTCTGTGTGTGTAATGGGACTAACACACTTCAAGTCCTATAGGTGCTTCTGGGAAGAAAATATAGCTCTGTGTGTGTAATGGGACTAACACACTTCAAGTCCTATAGGTGCCTCTGGGAACAAAATATAGGAGCTCTGCCTGCCTGCCACGAACACACTACAAGTCCTATAGGTGCTTCTGGTAACAAAATATAGGAGCTCTGCCTGCCTGCCACTAACACACTACAAGTCCTATAGGTGCTTCTGGTAACAAAATATAGGAGCTCTGCCTGCCTGCCACGAACACACTACAGGTTCTATAGGTGCTTCTGGTAACAAAATATAGGAGCTCTGCCTGCCTGCCACGAACACACTACAAGTCCTATAGGTGCTTCTGGTAACAAAATATAGGAGCTCTGCCTGCCTGCCACGAGCACACTACAAGCCCCTCTTTGTCAATCAATCTTTGTAACTGAATCTATCTAACTCAATCTCTGCAAATGAATCTCTCTATCTATCTAAATGCAGCAGAGTGTCACAGAAACAGCCTGCTCAATCTGCGCCGGAACAGCATGTGACCGGCGCAGACGGCGTGGCGGCGTTTTATAGGGGGGGGCGTGTACTACAGCCCCTGAGCTGTAATTGGCTACAGGCGTCCTGCCTGTAGCCAATTATGGCTCTTCGAGTTTCCGGGGCTGTGATTGGCCAAGCATGCGGGGTCACAGTGCATGCTTGGCCAATCATCAGCCAGCAATGCACTGCGTCGGCCGCGCCGGCCGCAATGCATTGCGGGGCCGCTCGCATCACACGAACGTGATGCGAGCGGCCAAAATAGTTCTGGGCTCGCCGAGCGAGCGAACGCCCGGTGCTCGATGCGAACGTGGGTTCGCATCGAGCACCGGGCCCATCCTTACTTGTGGGTAGTTCATGGTGGGGTTTAGTAGCCTTCATAAACCCTTAAAGAGAATAGGGTGAATAAACCTCACAGCAGATGTGTCTGTTACTGTAAGCTTTAGGGGTGGAGAGAGCAGATTTTGGATTAGATGCTGGTTCAGTGAGCAGCAGTGTAATAAGAATCTGTATCTGAACCCAGGAAGATGGAAAGGAGAGAATATGCAGAGATTTCAAAGTTGAGCTCCGTACCTGTAAATCCTTCATGGAACTTAGCAGTTTTTTGCATTTTAGAGGCCATTTTAGAGCATAATAACTTAATTATTACTTAACTTAAAATAACA